>VWZX01005505.1:124065-150715 GCA_013399015.1 Galbula dea
GCGGGAAAATGGCTTAAAGGGGAAAAAGAGGCCAAGGAATGGGGAAAAAAAGGCCAAAAAGGGGGAAAAAAATGCCCAAAGGGGGAAAACTGGCCAAAGAATGGGGAAAAATAAGGCCAATAAGGGGAAAGAAGGCCAAAAAGTAGAAAAAAAAGACCAAAAAGGCGGGAAAAGGCTAAGAAGGGGAAAAAGAGGCCAAGAAGGTGGGGGAAAAAGGTCCAAAAGGGGGAAAAAAGGCCAAAAAGGGAAAAAGGAAAAATAAGTAGAAAGAGAAGGGGGAAAGGATACAAAGAAGAAAAGGAAAAATAAGGGGAAATCCATCAATATATTTTTAAACTCAGATTTTACCTGTAGTTTCTCCTCTGAGGGATGAAGAGGTGTCTGTGCTCCTGTTAGCTGAAGGCCTGTTTAATCAATCTGCATGAAGTGCCATCATAGGCACTGGCAGTATGCTTGGTTTTATATGATGGGAAAAGGAAAATAAATGTACTTAACACAGAAAAAACAAACACACATCTAAAATGACGAGGTTTGTCCCAGTCTTTGAGATGATCATAGAATCCCAGCACGGTAGAGGGCGGAAGGGAGCTCTGGAGAGCATCAAGTCCAACCCCCACCCTGTCTGAGCAGGGTGACCCGGAGCAGGCTGCACGCCTTCGTCTTTCAGCAGTGAATGTGAAGCCACGCAGTTAGGGAACTTCCGGTTTGGGTTGCTTCCTAGCTAGTCTGTGTCTCTCCGAAGCACCTTCCCCTCCGTCCCTGCCAGCCCTGTTCTGCACCTGCCCCTGTCATCTGCCTAAAGGCTGCAGTTAGCAAGGGCTGTTGTTATTGAACGACTGCTAACATCTGGGATTCAAATAGCATCTCTGCCCTGACATGGATTCCGTGTGGCTCTGCAGAAGGAGGATGGGACAAAAACCCAAGAAGAAATGAGGAGCTTGCAAAGACAGTGAGATTTAATGAGAAAGCATTCAGGTGGAGCTGCTGAGAGCAAATTCAATGAACCAGGGTGGATTCCCATCTGGTTTGGGCAGTCTCACTTGGCAAAGGTTTAAGACCAGAAGGGACTGGTCTATCTCTGCTGCCTAGGTCATCACACCGTGCTGTCTAGAGCAGGCTGGAGCCCTGGGTTGGACTGAAATAGTCTCCTTCAACTTTTCCTCCTGCCAAAGCCCCACTAAGCAAACGATATCTTTTGCATAACCCTTGACAAGTTATCTGCCATATTAATCTCATGATTTGCTCAGTTGAGCCTCTGGATTTATCTGTTCTATTTTAATTGTGGCCATGATTCAGTCCTCACATCCCTTTTTGGGTGGTATCAGTGAAACTGTACCACATTTATTCAGTAATATGCTCACTTTATTAAAAAGATAAGGGAGCAAATATAAAATGAAAGCTATTAATAAACATAGGACTGACTTAGTGTATCAAACCACCCTGTGAGGACTCCTCATTGAAAAGAAACTAATCATGTCAGTCACTGAATTAGTGCATCTAAGGATCTAGGCTCTGTTTTTTGAGGGACTATGCAAATCTGCTCTAAAACAGAAATAGCCTCTGCTTTCAGGCAAAAATATTGGGTCACTCTTTCAACACAAATCATTAGTTAGGTTGCTTGATATGTTGGTGGAAAGTGCTCAATATTATAAGTCCAAAACCAGCATAAGTCGGAATAAACCAGGCTGCCCCCTCAACCCTTCCACAGTACTAGTTGAATTGTCACTGAGCTTCACATTTGGGTGAAGATCCTGGTGCTCTGAAGGGACCTGTGCAGGTCCCTAGAGCACTGTGTTTTTATCATTCTGCAAGGAACTGCTGGAGCACACAAAGACAAAATCATAGCAGAATGTCTAAGGTTGGAAAAGATCTCTTGAGATCATTGAGTCCAACCATTCATCTAACAATACCATCCTCACCACACTAAGCCTTGCCTCCCTGCCTGGCAACAGTTTCCCACAGAGAGCAGTCTCCCTCTCCTAGCATTGACATGGACACATGTCCTTCAGCTCTTCAAGCACAGTGAAAGCAGCTGGTGTCTAGCAGACCCTGGGCTTTGCAAAGCTTTGCTGTTCAACATCGTTCAGGAACAGCATGAACAGGAGCCTGTCAGTCTCAGTGAGGTGCTTTACTTACACTGCCCACCATCCTTGTGGGATGGGAAAGGACATCTCCTCCACCCACAAGAGTCAGCACAATCCCAACATGGTGAGGGTGGGGGTTTGAAGGGACCTCTAGGGATCATCTAAGTCCAACCTCTCTGCTAAAGCAGGGTCACCCACAGCAGGTTGCCCACCATCACCTCCAGGTGCCTTTGGAATCTCTCCAGAGATGGAGACTCCACAACCTCTCTGGGCAGCCTGGGCCAGGGCTCCAACACCCTCACAGCAAAAACAAACAAGTTCTCCTCCTGTTTAGGTGGAACTTTCTGGGTTCCAGTTTGTGCCCAGTGCCCCATGGCCTGTCCCTGGGCACCACTGAGCAGAGTCTGGCCCCAGCCTCTTGCCCCCAACCCTTTAGCTCTTGCTCAGCATTGAGCAGATCCCCTCTGGGGCTGCTCTTCTCCAGGCTAAGCAGCCCCAGGGCTCTCAGCCTTTCCTCCTCCCACAGGTGCTCCAGTGCCCTCAGCATCTTCCCAGCCTCTGCTGGACTCTCCCCAGTAGTTGCCTGTCTTGTTGTTAGTCACTAACAGCATTAAGGAAGAAAGCCTGAGTCTTGCCACTTGGATAACATCTGTAAGACCTGGATGCTTCCTATAGGATCATTTTGCTGAAGCCCTTAATTAATTGTGTATTTTCCAAGGGACATCTCTGCAGTACCTCAGATCACACAGGTACTGAGGTGAGAGGTGACTCTGCACAGGAAAGTGAATCCACATCCAACTCTGGGGTGTTTGGATGTGAGGTCTTGATTTTGCTCTTTGTAGTTGTAGAGCCCAGCCCCTGCACTCAGCTCTCCTGACCTCCAGCTGTAAGACAGAAGGCATCACACCACCCAAACCCACAAGGCTGATCAAACCCCAAGGTATCAACAAGCAGAGAATTGCTCTTTGCTGCCTTTTGAGCATGTAGAGAACATGGAAGGTATGTTGCAAACTTCTCTTCATATTCAAAAAACCACAGAGAGATAATGTCTTTAAATAAAACACCTTTTCAGATGACTTTTCAGAGCTTTTCCTTTTTTTTCCCCCCCTTGAGCTCTGGCTAACAGAAAAAAATATCCAAGTATTGAAAGTCTGTGAAAAAAGGAAAATCTCTAGCATTTTACAGGGGAATGGGAATGCCTCCAACACGTGAGGATAGTCAAAGAGAAGAGAGAAGCTGAGGATCATGCTCAGGGGCAGAGGAGGGCATTGCTGGAAAGTGAGATGAACAAAGAATTTGGGAGAATTCAATTCACAGGCTGCCTCAGCTGCAGCAGGTAAAACTTGCCCTTTTCTTCCAGAACTGTTGTTGTTCTGCTTTTAGAACTTTTTGTCCAGCCTCCTCTGCCTGTCTTCTGCTGCAGATTTAAAGCAGCAGGAGCTGAGTGCCTTGTAAGATGAAGAATAAAACCAGGGAAAAAAAGAAACCCCAAACAAAATCCCAGCCCTTACCATTCTCTGATCTTCTTCCCAAACCAAATGGGCCATGAAATAATTGCTTTCCAGTCATCCCAAGAGAAAGCTTTGCCTGATGCAGCCTGGGCAGTGCCTGACCCCTTGCAGGAGGTCCCATTTGACAGGAGCACCTTGGTGACCAAGTCCTTTCTTGCTTTTTTTTGTGGCAGGGGAATATGGGGGAAGGCTGGCAAGAGAACCAGGGAGCAGGGAGCCAAGAGTGGGAGAAGGAAGCAGGAAAACTACCAAGACAGACAGAGTGGAGGAGGTTGGATGAGAATTCAGTCCCAGCCAAAAGGAAAGGCTAAAGCAAAGTTCTATATTTAACAGAACTGCTCAGTTGGATGTTGCTGGAGAGCTTGAGTTTTGAAGGATCATAGAGTTAGGGAGTAACTTTCATGTGAGTGCTTCTCCCCTGCTCTGCTCATGACCTTCTCTGCTCACATGGCATTTGAATGGAGGTGGCAACTTCTTCAGAGTGCCTCTTTGTACCTGGCATTTCTTGGAGCAGTTGTACATGCCTAATAAGCCTTCCCAAAGATTATGTATTGCTTCATTTAACAGCCTTGTCCTGCAGTAATTGGACACTATGGAACACAGTTAAAAAATATGATAAATTTGACTTCAGGAAGAGCTGGGGAGTGCTGAGAGTTTAGGAGCAATCCAAATTCATTTCAAGACACTGCTTGCAGAACCAAGTAGGATGGAGAAAGATCATAAAATCATTAAGATGAAAAGACATCTGAGACCATCAAGTCCAACCACTGACCCAACACCACCATACCATGTCCCTTAGTGCCACATCTAGATGTGTTTTGCACCCTTCCAGGGATGGTGACTCCACCACTGCCCTGGGCAGCCTGGGCTAATGCCTAACCACTCTCACAGGGAAGAACTTGTTCCTAATAGCCAACCTGAACCTCCCCTGGTGCAGCTTGAGGCTGTTTCTTCTTGTCCTATAGCTAGTCACCTGGGAGAAGGGACCAACCTCCACCTCACTCCAGCCTCCTTTCAAGGAGTTGCAGAGAATGAGAAGGTCTCCTTGAGCCTCCTTTTGCTCACCATTTTCAGACTAATAATCCTGTCCAGCAATTGTAAAACAAGCTCAATACTAACTATTACAACACAGCATGTTACACCACCATGGATACACTCTGGTGGAGCTGGATCTAAGCTTCATTTAATTCTGGAGAGCAGCCTTAGATCTGATAGCAATCTGTTCACCAAACTCTACAGGGTACCAGTATGCTAACTGTCCTGCTAGGATTTCTACTGCTGACTATGTATCTGCTGGGTGACATTAGAGCATGTGGAAGACACTATGGAAACTTTCTGACAATATCACACAGGATTACACCAAAAGTTATCAAAATAAACCTGCATGTTAGCAAACACAACAGCTTGAACAAGTGCTTGACATTTGATACTGTAAATTCACAGGCAACTTGTGTATCTTTCAGGGTTAAGCTTGAAACATTTGAAACCATTTCTTGGGAATGTCTTCATTTAATTCACACAGAGAAAACCAGTGTCCAGAGTGGGCTCCAAAGCATGACACAGATGAATTGCTTCATTCTGTTTCTACCCAAGGAGGGAATTGGATATTGTTTAATTAGGGAGAGCTATTTTAAGATGTTATGAGATAGATTGGATTTTTTCACAGACCTTTCTGTTGCTGTTACAACTGAATCTCAACAGTAGATAGGTTGGTGGCCATCCCACTAACTCCTCCTGGAAGGAGTCAGAGGAGCATGACAGCAACCATCAGCCTGGAGCCAGTTTGCTGAGAAGGGAGGAGGAAATCTTTCTCTCCTTTTGTTTTAGTAGTCCAGCTTTCAAAAGTGACTTGAGTATAGCAAATCTCCAACCACCCAGTAGAAACACAGAACTGAAAGCCAGCCAGCAGCCCAAACAAGCAGTGCAAAGGCTGGTTAGGGCTGCAAATTCCCATTTGGAACTGAAGAGGCTTCACGCTCCCTTGGCAGGACCTCACTTGGTGGTGGCAAGCTGGCCACAGTAGCCATGATTTAAACCCTGGGTTTTCAAAACCAAAAATCAGCTTCTCCAAGCACAAGGTCTTGTCTGATCTCTTTCAAGCTAGGATGAATAATACAGCTATGTTTAAATTTGAAATGTTCTTCTTGGGAGCTTTCCCTTCCAGCAGCAGCAGCAGGTTCCCATCCCTCCTTCCCCAGCCAAGCCAAGAGAAGTCCTGAATATTTCATAACTCAAAATCTTTCTCTCTTTGCCCTCCTATTGTAGATTCCCACACCCTGCAGCCCAGCATGACAAGTTCTTGCCTTTGAAATATTCAGCCACTTTCAGTGGCTCTTGTCAATCCCTCACACCTATTTTAATTGAGTATTTCAAAGCAGAGGAAGATCAGAGCACTCTGCCTGGGTGGCCACTCGCTGCTGGTGCTAGGCTCTCCCTCCTCACATCTGGCTGAAGGCATCAGATCTCACCCTCCTGTGTGCTGAGGGATGTCACAGCCTAATGGCTGAAAAGTGGTGATCAGGGAGCTTGGAAGAGAGCAGCTAAAGCATGCTAAATTGAGAAGCTGCTTGTTTTCAAGAATGGGCTTGAACTTGACCTCAGACAGAAACTGCGTCTGGCAGTTTGGCACTGGCATCACATCTCTGTGTTCCCTGGCTAGGGCCAGGAGAGACAAAAATCAGTCTGGTTTTAATAGTAAGTTCACTGGAGGTTTCCTGCATATCTCCAATTTTGGATGCCTGGATCAGCTAGGTAGATGCAGCACTCAGGTCTGCTCTTAGATGTAGCTCTCAGGGTAGCAGCTGAGTTCTTTCCAACAAAAATCAATGGGAAACACTAGAAACTTGGGATTATTGATGGCAGAGTCAAGCCAACAGATCCATAAGTTTCCATTTAAATTTTGTAAAATAGAACCTGAACAGCTACCAAATGACTGCTGAAGGTTTCAAGCAGCTGGTAAAACTACTTCTGGAGAAAGAGGATAAAATGGGATCCCCTCTACCTCAACTGCATTTCTTGGCTTACATGAGAAGCAGCTTTTTAAGGGGAAGGGTTGCAGTGAGAATGGCTCTCTGGGCCCAAAAACTCTTGTCAGGACATTCTGAATGTTGGTGACCATTAGCATCAGGCCACAGGTAGACAACAAAAAGAGGCTGCCATGAGGAAAAAATCCTGGAACTAAGTGCAAGTGAAGAGAGAACAGAGTTCTCTTGAAAGGAAGAGAAAAGTTCTCTTGCTTCTTGAAGCAAGAGAGTCAAGGAAACACCACTAAGACACTTTGAGGTAAGATGTTTTGGTGCTTTGTTTGTTTGGGTTATTTTGTTTCCCCTTCAAATCATCAGTTTGTTCTAGCTGGCAAGGATGCTGTGAAATTAATTATTTCCATGTCTTGTCCCAGGCAGAGTCTCCTGCAAGTCCTTGATAAAGTCCTATCTCCTGCTCATGTCTTCATCAATTTAGAGTCATCACTTCCCATTAGAATTAGTTGTTTACAGTTGACAAATATTATCTGTATTTTCTTTGCAGAAAATGATCCTGGGGATAAAACTTCCATTTTCATATTCACAAATAAAGCTGAACAATTAGATGGCTTTTGGCATAAACAGGAACATGACAAGATTTCTTTTCAAAGACTTTTGCCTCCCTTTACATTCTCTGCATTCTGGTATTTTGGATCCAATATTTGAACATCCAGTGCAATTAATTAAGCTTTTTATTCTGAAGAGTGTTTTAGTGGCATTTGCCAAAAAAAATGTTTAGTAAATGGCTGTGTGACTGAGGTTCTTTAGTCTGAAGGAGGCTCAGGAAAGACCTCACTCTCTACAACAACTCTCCACTGATAGGAGGTTGGAGCAAGGTGGAGGTTGATCTCTTCTCCCAGGTGACTAGCTATAGGACAAGAAGAAACAGCCTCAAGCTGCACCAGGGGAGGTTCAGGTTGGCTATTAGGAACAAGTTCTTCCCTGCAAGAGTGGTTAGGCATTGGCCCAGGCTGCCCAGGCCAGTGGTGGAGTCACCATCCCTGGAGGGGTGCAAAAAGCATCTAGATGGGGCATTTAGGGACATGGTTCAGTGGTGACCTGGCAGCATTAGGTTAACAGTTGGACTTGATGATCTTAAAGGTCTTTGCCAACCTTAATGATTGTATGATCAACTAAGAATTAAAACCCTGAAATCCTTCAAGTGCCATATGTGTTCTTTCTTTCTTTCACTTCTTTAATCCAATCTGTAGGAGAGAAGCACAATGAAGGCTGCCATGTCTCTGCCCTACTGAAGAAAGGATCATCTTTAGCTTTGAGGCAAGCACACAAAGCCCTCATAGACTGCAGCCTGCCACTGCTAACTGTTCTACCTCATATTTAGGAGTGTTGGGCTTGCCTCTGAGGAAGATATGCTACAAAATATCAGCCTGACCCTGTGTTTACTAAAGATAATTGGATTTTTTCCATGACACTAGAGAGAGGATTTTAAGCCACTAGAGCAGAAGTTGGCTTGCAGTTGGCCATTTTCTTTTGTCATGCAGAGAAATTCTACTGTGCCTTTCCAAAGGTGAGAGCTGAGTTTATAATTCCTGCTTTTATTTTGCTTAAAAAGAATGAATTTCTTTCAAATAAAATGCTCTTTTTAGCAGACTTCTGGCCCATGTTTCCAGGGTCAACTTCTAATAATAGCTTGTACAAAAGCAAAAAAAGAGTTGTGACATTCAGTCTTCGCTGCAGCAAACAATGAGACTGTAATGATGATAATAATTGTGTTTATTTTTGCTTCTGGACAAATGTCATCCATTCTCCAATCCAGTCCCCTTGTGCACTGGGCCTGAGCCATAGCCTCCATGAAGATCAGCCAGCAGAATCCACTTGGCCCAAATTCACAACAAGCTGCTGAAATATGGCAATGTTCATTTTTTATTTCCTCTGCTTTTCTCACTGCTGAACAGATCCCCTGTAAGAACCATGTCCTTTAACTTATGTTAAAATATTTCAGCTCAAGATAGGCTCAACCCTGGGCACTAATGATGTTTTGAAGATCCTCTCCTGCTGCAGAAGTTCAGAGATCCTTCACCTGCTCAGTGGAGAACTACCTACAGAAACTAAACACACCTTTGTTTTGGCAGCACCTTCTCCTCCTCCAGCAGCCCTCCTGCCCCAGTTTAAGGGAGTGTCCCCAAGGCTGGTTACTGAAATCAGATCATTTTTGAACTGCTGAGTGTTTAGAACCATGTAATCACAGAATCATTAAGGTTGGAAAAGACCTCTAAGATCATCAGGTCCAGCTGTTAACCTAACACTGCCAAGTCACCACTAAACCATGTCCCTCAGCACCACATCTACATGGGTTTTGAACCAGGGTTTGCATTTTGCAATTCAGCAGGACACAAGAATGTCCCTTTGTGATGCTCTTCCAGACAGCTTTGTTCTTCTGCAACTAACCCTACCTGGAAAGTTATCTCCAGGTTTGTGAACTCCTGTGGCCCATATGGTTACAAGCAGTGGCCCATTCTCTGCTTTTGGCAAACACAAAACAAAACAGGACCTCTGAACTACTAAGAAGTAGTCAAACAACTCTTATGGCTTAGGTGCTGAAAAAGCTCAAAGTATTTAGGATCCATTTCCATCACATCATTTAATCCTCCTGCTTCACTCAAGAAACATTTAACATTCAGACCATGAGTTGTGTGGGGCAGCAGCTGTCCCATGCATGGTAGAAAAAGGAGATGCTCTGACCTGGCTGGGGATTCTTGCATGCCAACCCCTTCCATGCAAGTGTCCTGCTACACAAATTCAGTGAAATCCTCATTTCCAACCCATTGTTTTTAACTCAGCTAAAGAATCCAACCACCTCTTTTCCATCTACCATCTCCACCGCTTGCAACAAACTACCTGGACAAAATGCAACACAAATATTCAGTGAGTTAATTTTTCCAGTAGCCCTGAAAATTACCTTGCTTTCAGCTTGATAGGAAGAAATGTAATCTCAATGATTCTTTAAAAGAAACAATAATAATGAATGAAGAAAAAGAGATTTTCCCCTCTAAATCTGCATGAAGAAAAAACCCCACCATGTTATCTAACAGGCTTTAAACCAACAGAATCACACCAACCCAAACAACCAGATTATTTGAACACCTTGGGTGATTATAGTTCAATATCTTTTGAATCTAGACTTGCACATGTATTAAGAAATGCTAAAGGATTAACAGCTGCCTACTACAACTGAATGCTTTGGAGGAGTATCACCTGCACACAAAGTATTTGAAAGCAATAGTGGAATATTTGTCTTTTGCAAAAGACTTTAAACATTGTTTTACAGATCAGCAGTCCAGCAGAGCAATTCTTTATAACAATCCCTATTCTCTGCATGGGCACAGTTAAGGAAACTGAAGTGATTCTTTTCTTTAGCTAATGCCTTCTTTTCTCCTCCTGCTTTCATTAACAGACTTTGATTTAATAGTTTCTGCTGGAGACATAGTCCATCACTGTACCAAAGATGGCAGCATCCTGCAATTTACCTGTCAGCCTCTTCCCAACACACAAGCAATTCTTCATATCAAGGAGGAACTGTCTGGAGCAGTGGTCTACTGTTATGGCATATGGACCTATTAGTGTAGGGAATTCATCATTATACATGACATAAAAGATGCATTATCATCCATTAAGTTCAGGTAGAAGCAAACCATTGGATGCCTACCACTGGTCCTCTCTCACACCACAATATCCTTTCCAGTAATGTGTGTATGTGGTCTTTGAAGAGAGTTTCCCTTCTAAATGGTGCCCTGCAATTAAATCTGCTCAGCCTTACAGCAGAAGCCAACTGTAAGATACTAGCATCAATGATTCCCATCATGGAATGAGGCCCAACCCAGTTAACAGCAATTAGTACTTGTTTTACATGGAGAGGAAACTTGCATTTAGCTTCTGCCCAACCAAGAGGACAGATTCTAAAACACCAAACCTTGATTTTAAAGTAAGCAGGACCCAAAGTCTAACTGTCAGAAGCAGGAGCCTCAGACCTCATGCATGTTGCTTTCCAGGGAAGCTCACCAAGTATTTTGTCAGCAGAAAGCTGAGTGTGTCTTCATCCTGCTTACCCCTCGCTATAGGGAAAACACTGAGGTGCTAGAGCTTGCCCACAGAAGGGCAAGTGAAGAAGGCTTGGGAGGAGCAGCTGAAGGAACTGTTCTAAAGATGTGAAAATACATTTGTGTACCAATACTCCCTTTGACAATTCTCTGCTTTATTTTACACCTGTACCCTGAGGACAACAGGGTTGTCCTTCAGGAGGGCACGTCTGAGGCACTTGGGTAGCAGGCAGCAGGAATGTCCACTAGCAGGTTGCCAGATACCTTAGCAGAGGACACAATGCAATGAGCTTTCAGGTCAGAGAGAGCTGTGCATGCTTTCACAATGACTGTATTTTATTTCTACTGCTATGAGAAGCCTTAGATGGCAGCCTCTGGTATTTCTCACCAGGTTGTCTCCATAGAATCATTATGGTCAGAAGAGAGCTCCAAGATCATCGAGTCCAACCATCCACCCACCACTACCATGCTCACCACTAAACCATGTCCCCAAGCACCACATCTACAAGTGTTTTGAACACTTCCAGGGATGGTGACCTTAGACTTCAGAGTGAAACCTTATTTCAAAATACCCAAGTCCTTTAAATCCACCATCATGTGTTTCTCCAGGTAAGAAACCACCATGAGTCCTCTGCACCTTGCATGGGAAGGGGACAGAAAGGTTCTTTACCCCTTTAGTTATTTGCAGCATTAAAAACACATAAAAATCAGGGAATGTGAAGGATTTATGGCTGTGTCCCTCACAGTCAGTTTTAGCAGGCAGTGTTTTGCTTTGTTTGACCAAGAAGAACCCACTATTGTAACAAGGATTGACCCTGTCATCACTGCTCAAGGCAGTTAAACATAAGATGTTATCAGTGGAAACAAATAGCTGGTCCCTTATTTTTATGGAGGTAGAAGCAGCTGGTTGCCATGGCAATGTTGCATTTCCCTGTTTTCAGGCTGCAGTTGAAAGGGGCAGGCAACCTCTCAACTTTACCAGGGATACTTGTGGGACAAAAGAGAAGACTAAAATATTAGCTTTTTTTTGTTGGAAATACATTTGTAGGTTTTTTTTTGGGGGGGGGGGAAAAAGATAAATCAATGTTTCAGGTCTCCCCTGTGTGGCTTCACTGTTGTGTCACCTCACTCTTAGAAGAACACGTCTCATCTTGGAGGTGAGAAGATCAAACAGCTTTGAAAGCTTTCTCTTTTTAAGTATTTAAATATTTATTATTATTTCAGCCATTTTCCTGGCTCTCACTAAATTTCTAGCTAGAATGACATCCTGTGGCATTGACCTCCTCAGCTTAGTGCACACTGAAAGAAGCACTTCCATCCAACCTTCAGTTGCCACTTTCCAGCTTAACCAAAGATTCCTGTGTTATCTCACTCAGCTTGAGGCCTCTGGCAGCTTTCTTTCCTTTGGTTCCTCTCTTTCCACTCCTATCAAAACCTCCCCCAAACTTCCAGATACAAAGATTTTTCTTTTTTTTTTAAAGAGAGCTGGTCCAAGGCAAATAGGGATGGCTTGAAAAGTTGGCCATGAAAACCTCTTTGCATAGTGAATTACCCATCTGTGGGCTTGGAACAGAGACAATGCAGAGCTCCTATTTGGACTGATGGTAACCATCTAATGCTCTTTCCAACAAACCATTCATAGAATTCAGGGCTACAGCTGATCCCCAGTTATCCTGATTCTTTTTGCACATTTGTCTTGGAAAGTCTGCTGCACATCTTCCCAAAGCAGAGTGATGTTTGACCCAGAGCAAGCAGCAGACCCAATGCTCTCGTCGGCAGCTTTCATGCAGCAGTGGTCAAACAGTCAATTAGACAACTGCTGACAGCCTGTTTGATGCTTTCCCATCTCTCTCCATCTCCAAAACACAGCTCAGCACAGCTCAGGAGCTTCAGCTCATTCTCATCCCTAGGCATGAAGTGGGAGCCTTGGCACTGAAATCAATGTGAACTGAGCTGGACCCCAATGCAGAATTGGATGAACCTAAGCTGCCACATCTCTGTGGACTCCAATTCCTAGCTATTCCCTCATCATTATTCACCCCCTTCTCCACCTCCAATCCATTTTTCTTCCTAGAGACATGATAATTGAGGTTTTGTCAAAAGGATCTAATAATAGCAAGGCTGGTCTCATTGGGATTCTAAACAAAGTGATTGTTTCTTGTTGTTTTGAGGAAAAATGCCCAGCTAATGGCTATTTCTCTTCACCATCAAGTAAACAGAAGCTGATGCTTCTTCCTAATATGTTTCTATCCAAAATAGAGCAGGACAGGGAGAATGTAGGAGGATGTTTGAATGGCCTGAGAAAAGGACAGACCAGGTCTCAGCTCAGTTCCTAGACACATCTCAGCACACCCATGACATCAGAAAACACTCCAGTGGGTGCACAGGGCACCAAAGTAGGACTTGGTAAACTCTAGTCTTCCTGGTGACCCTAAGCAGAGTATTTTAGTGCAACCTCTCTGGGGCAGCCTGGTCCAGTGCTTCGTCATCCTCACAGGAAAGAAGTTTCTGCTGGGTTCCAGTTTGTGCCCATTGCCCCATGTCCTGTCACTGGGCACCACTGAAAAGAGCCTGGCCCCGTCCTCATCTTTCTGTGCCTACATCTATTGGATTTAGCTGCTCTCAGAGCTGTCACCTTTAGATCTTTACAGAAGAGAACTTGAAGACCAGAAGTGACATTTGATAATCCATAGCAGCCATATAAAGTAACAGCTGGACTGTCACTGAAGGGTCTCCCCTTGCCTCTCCACTGCTTCCACTGCATTAGACAACAGCTTACTTAAAACCATGGTGCTTTCTGCATCAGTTAATCTGCAGCACAAGAAGATGCCATCGAAATCAAGTTGGCAATTTCATTTCTCAGCTTTCCTGGGAGCCTGAAATAAATGGGTTGGACAATGGACAGGGAAGGATAAATGGGAGATGAGAGGAATGTGTTGTGAGCATTGTTTGATCCACTTTTGAAAAGACAGTTGTGCCACACGTCTGCTGTAGAGAGGCAGAGATAAAGGATGTTCTCATAAATAAAGTGCTGGAGGCTATTCCATTGTCCTCCTACGTGGTACACCTGCTTTTCATCACAGGCACCATCAGATAGTTCTCCTGGCTGGGCTTGTTTTGCATTTCCATATGTCTTCAGAACACTTTGACTACTTATAAAGCAAACAGCAGCCATAAGAAAGGCATCAAGAGTTTTGCTACTTGCCGTGCTTCGTACACTACAGGCACACAAAGCCCTCAGACCCTTTCTCCTCCACGCAGAGCACAGCAGATTAATTCAGTTTGCCTCTACATCTGCAGAAGAACATTTCCATGATGAAAACTCAGATGTCAGGGAGAATTCAGTACTGGATTAGGAAATGAGACATCTGTTCTGCTAGGCCCTGGCAAAGAGTGATGTTCTAAAATTGAAATGCCCAACCTCTAGTGGGTATCTACTCACTAAACATTCTCATTGTTGGTGAAATTGTCCCAGACAGAAGCTTCTTAGCTACTGAAGCCAGCAACAAGGCTTGCTTCTATGCATAGAAAAAAACCCCCATCTGTCCCTCAGCCACAGAGTTCATGAGAGCAATGAGGGAGACAAGCAAAGACAACTGTGGTTAGAGAGAATGGCTGAACCTCATTCCCCTCCTGAAAACTCCTCTCAGGAGGTGATCGGCCCCAGAGTGGGTGTTGGCTAGATCCAAAGCATGTCAAGCTACCAGCTGTAGAAAACTCTCAGTGTTTTATTTTCCATTATGATGGTTATAGCATATTCTGGTGGCAAATCTAACCCTCAGGGGTGAGATTATTTTTCCCAGCATCTTAAAACCTGAGGAAGAGCTGCTCCTCTAAAACATTGGTCCCCAGCATTTACATTTGACATGCTATCTGTGGGAAAAGTTTCACCTTATGCAGGTAGCAACTAGTCTACTGCTGCCTCTATTCAAATAGCTAAACCAAATTGCATTTTTTTTTTCTTTTCTACATTAGACCTTGTTATTTCAAATAAAAATAGTGGTGTTTGTCCTGTTCTTCCTTTTACAGTAAGTGCAGCATTATGCCAAATAAAATCTTATTTAACAACGACCTAGAATCATTAAGTTGTCATGGAAAACTAAAAAGGGAGAAATATTGAAGCTTTCTCATCCAGCAACAAACACACACAAGCTCCAGCACATTAAAAGTGAAGCAAACTGGATTACACATAACAGCAAAAATGGGAGGCAACAGGGGAATGGCAACAAGAATCCAGTGAGGTTAAATACAAAACTGCTCTAGGTACACAGAGGTTTGAAACTGTGCAGTTCCCAGGGGAAACAAAACCCATCTTGGGATGCAGCAGTTCAGAGATCTGATTCATGAGTGCCCTAATTTATGAGCTAATTCTAAATGTAAGGTTGCAGATCTAAGATAACCAAACACCTGCTCTTTGGAATAGGTCACATCACTGTTTCCACTGCTGGAAAGCTTTCTGTGGTCAGGTTTGAGAGTTCAAATGGAATAGAAGAAATGTTACCTGACATCAGTAGCTTAGTTCTGCTCAAAATCAGACCTGGTCAAAATCAAATTGGGCTGAGGCTAACGGGATGAGGTTTAACAAGGCCAAGGGCCAGGTTCTGCACACTGCTCACAACAACCCCATAAATGCTCCAGGCTTGGAGCAGAGTGGCTAGAAAGCTGCCTGGGGAAAAGGGACCTGTGGGTGCTGGTCAACAGCAGGGGAAGATGAGCCAGCAGTGTGCCCTCAGGTGGCCAAGAAGCCAACAGCATCCTGGCTTGGATCAGCACTAGTGTGGCCAGCAGGATCAGAGAAGGAATTGTCCTCCTGGACTGGGCACTGGGGAGACCACACCTCAAATCCTGAGTTCAGCTTTGGGCCTCTCATTCCAAAGAGGGAGACAAACCAGAAAGGGACAAGCCACTTTAAACATACAAATTCAGTTTTGCCACTCTACTTAAAGAGCCCAAGAGCAGCATCAGGCCATACTTTGTCATCACTGACACTTCAATATCCCTTTCTTTATCTGCAATCTCCTTCCCAATCACGTTTGCCTTGCACAGACAGACAAGAAGGGAACCTTACTACTGCAATCTGAGCATTTAAGGATCTGCTGCCCTTCCAAGTGAAGAACTGCTCTTGGAGCACAAGCTAGGAGATACAGATCTCACATGAGAGAGCCTATTTGTTACTTTGATATCAAACTTGTTTCTTGGTGATTTACTGCTCCTGATATCACCTTCTGCTCCATTTGATGATCTTTTTATTCACTCAATTATTTAGTTTTACTACTTAATTTGCACTTAATCACACAGCACTTTATGATTAGCAATATTACTACAAGAAGAATGTCTTGAGTTTCTATGGCACTGTTAACTCCAGAAGGTGTTGGAAAACAAATGAACACTGCCTGACCCAGTTTTTCTGCTGGTGAAGCAACTAAACCACAAAAGGGAGGAAAAGACAAGAAACTCTGAGTTTTCTTGGTGTGAGCCCTGCAATCACTGGAGGACTATTCCCACTTCAGTTTCATTGTCTTGTCCTGCAGTGTCTGTGAATGCATTTAACTGACAACCACATTCATGTTGGGGGTAAGGGGTTCTGGGTTGCAACAGAGGGGGGAAAAAAGAAATAAGGCAGAGGAACACCTTTAAGAGAAGTTGTTTCTCATGTAACTTCACTGGCAGGTCATACCATTTTTCAGATGTTAGGTTTTAATAGCCAGATCCTTCCTCCTGATTTAACTCCAAGGAAGATACACGAGGTGACAGTAATGTTTCCCAGGTACTGCCTGCACAGAAGACCCTGTTAAGCAATCACCCATCACTTGGGAAGCTGTGACAAGGCCACTGCCTCTCCACAACCTAAACCAGCCCTAAGTGCTAAGTCTGAAACTCCTTCTGCTTCACCAAATCCTCTTACAGCCCAGGGCAGGGATTCAAATTCAGGGAAAAAAAGAAAAGCAGAAAGAGAAGCAGCACATTAATCATGTTACCAGGTACTTCAAACCAGTGTACTTTAGAGCATGAACAAGGGCATTGAACATAGCACTTCCTAACACATTGGGCTTTAATTTTGTCATCTTTAAGTCCTTCAGACATCATCTTCTGAACTACAGTCAGTGTGAGACCACACTGGACATGCAGATTCCCAAAGGTGTCCTATCCCATGGTATGCAAATAAGATACCAATGCATTCACAAAGCCAGAGGATAGAAAACATCAGAACTCAAGACCAGCTATTTCCTGGCTTTTAGAAATTCTTCACCTGAAGAGAAGTTTGTTCTTCTGGTTATTTTGCAGTTATTAATCTTGATTTTAACTAGTTACTGTTAGGAACTGGGACATCATCTTTTAACTAGGTGGTATCTTCAAAGAGCCATAACTTCATTTTTACAAGACTACATCCTTCTGCCTCTGTTGTTTGCCCTTAAGTAAAATAAGCCCTGCAAGGAAGTTATAAATTGCTCTCATCCAGCCTAGGCTTAAGAGATCTCAGTCTTTTTATGCTTGCTTCCTATTACAAGTCAAACTCATCCCACAAATTCTCCTTGCACCTCTGTCTCCACTCCACAGCTGTAAGTGTTAGCTGTGCCTGGAATGTGAGGCTCTCACAGCAGTTTCCCCTCTTTCAAGGTTTCCCAAGATATCCACTAGACCTTTACTGGATTTACATGGATTCTGACAAAAACAGGGTTTTAGCCAATACTCTATAAACACATTCTTGCCTTTGTGGTGCTCCTGCTGACCAGCTCTAAACAGCTCCATATAAAGGTATAGCTAGGTATCCAGTAACTACTGTAACATACAGACACACATAAGGGAGAAGAGGTGTGAAGAGATGGTTAAAATAAGGGGTGTGCTCAGAGGTGAGGACTGTAGGATCTAGACAACATGAATATAAAATGTAAGCAGAGGGATAACAGAAAAAAATATCAAGACCTACAGAGACATCTTTGTAAATGTCAGTGCAGAATCTGACCTTTTGGTATCTATCATCCATTCACCTGTCTTTGTTTGGGACTGGTATCTCCAATGTCATTTTGCATTGCTTTGCAAATCCTGCAGTGTCTCTACAGAAACACTGCTCTGGGAGGATCTGAGAAATCAGGCAGACAACTTCAGAGACCACAGGGACAAAAGTCTCTCCTTAAAGTATCCCAGAACCTAAAGATTGTTGTCCTTCTGCATCCCAGATACTGTCTAAGCATTAACCACAACTGTGTTTCATGCCTGTGAAATCAGAATCAAGCAATTGTAGAGTGGTGAAGGTTGGAAGGGGCCACCAGAGGTCATCTAGTCCAACCTCCCTGCTCTAGCACTGTCTCCTAGAACACATTACACAGGATTGTGCACAGATGGTTTCTAAATCTCTCCAGAGAAGGAGACTCCACAAGCTCTCTGGGCAGCCTGGGCCAGGGCTCTGCCACCCTCACAGCAAGGAAGTTTTTCCTCACGTTTAGCTGGAACTTCCAGGGTTCCAGTTTGTGCCCATTGCCTCACATCCTATTGCTTGGCACCATCTCTGGAGAGATTCCAAACCCAGGGAGGGTCGGACTAGATGATCCCCAGAGGTCCCTTCCAACATTAACCCTTCTGTGAACTCTTTGAGCTTTCCTCTTGGCCCAGACACCACCCTTTTGTTCCTACATGCAGAGACCAACTTCAGTTACTGATTTCCAGATGATGTGCTCCTACATTCTTCCAAGGGACACAGAAGTGGTTTCATAACAAGAGTTTTCTGAGGTTATAAATGAAGCCACAAGAAAATTTGGGAATTTCTAGCAGAAACAGGAATGGCTCAGGCCAACAGAAGTGGAAGATGTGGGTGTTGCTCACGTGCAATGACCTTCCTACTTTCTAAATCAACCTCTCCTAGCCCACAGCCAAGCCAACATTCATAGCTGTGCAGTTTGCACTCATGCTCTCCCACTGCCACCTGTTTTATCCTACCCCACTTCTGGAGCTCCAAAAAGGGAGGACAATGCTCAAGCTCCAGCTCCTGTCAGGGCTTTCCTCTTGGTCATTTGTCAAGTAAAATGAGCAAAATCTTGCTTCCTGGTGGCCAGGCTGAGACTACCTCCCTCCCCCAGGCTCAGAGATACCCTCCATCAGAGTGGGCATTCCAGATGGTTTAGCACAGATCTTTGCACCTGCTTTCCTGCCCCCCTCTGCCCTTCCCTTCCCTGCACTGCAAGGCAGAGCAAAGCATCTGCATCTAGGACAGCACAGGACCTAACAGAAGCTCCTTTCTTGTCTTCCTGGCAAGGAAACAGAGTTAGGTGCTTCAATAACACATCATGCAGGGGCAGTAGGGGGAAGGGATGAATTCCTGTCAATATGTGCCATTGGGGTGCCTGTCTCACACTAATCTCAATGTAAAGTAAAAAACCAGCTTGTCACTAACACAATTTATTCCCTATTTGCATTCCAGGATCTTAAAAATAGAGCAGACAAATCATGAGGCCTGCTGCCCCCAGTGATTTTTATTCCCTAATTACACTGATAACTTGCTTGATTAGTGCTATGCTTTGTACAACAGGACTAGCTGGAACAGAGAGAGTCTTTATTTCCTTCAGAAGGGCTCTGGATAGGATTAGCAGAAGTGCCTAAATGTACTTTAGTGCACATTAATGCACCACCTCATCTAGACCCTGGACAGAAACAATACCTATTGCCTTTTTCCACCAAGTGTGTTTCTAGTTCCAAATTCCTTCCACAAACAAGTGCCTCTGAGGTACTTCCTTTAATTTTCCTGTTGCAATTTGTAATTACTTTAGATTGATATGGTTGTTTTTTCTAAAGAAATTGCTCTACTGGCAAAAAGATGCCCTCTTTGTAAGGAGATTCTATTTACACAGCACACTTCTTTCTCTTTGGGAAAGGAGAGTTCAAACTTCTGGTTGTGAGGGAGTTGTTTTGCTTTGGTTTTAAATACATCAAGGACATTGGCAGTCCAGAAACACATAGAAGGTTCTGCCATCTACATTCTTCCTAAGGATATTTGCATTTTAGGAACTTCCACTGGGATCTCTGCATCAGAGAGTTGCAGCTTTTGTACCCAAAAACTAGTAGCTCAGGAAAGAGATGGTTTATACACCTGGTTTCACTTTTGTTGTGACATACATGCTGGTTATTCACCATGACAAATATTTCCTACAGAATACAGGAAATACAATCATCCATATTTTCCAAGACAAAGAGCTTCCCCATCCTCAAGTCTGTGGAAGGAATGTCTCTTCCCCAAGCCTCTTTCACCACTGTCTATTTTTGATAGAAAAGTCAATAGTTATTTTAAAGTTACTTAGTTTTTAAATGCAAGACCCTGTAGATTCTTTCCTGTTTGTTCTACTGCCCAGAAAGCTTTAGGCTATGCTATCATGACATTCAGTGACTGATAGTTAGAATCTTGATCATCTTCTGCAGAGAAAGACCTGGGAGTCACGGTGGACAACAAGATGTCCAGCAATGTGACCTCATGGCCAAGAAGGCCAGTCCTGTCCTGGGGTGCATTAAGAAGAGTATGACCAGCAGGTCAGGGAAGGTTGTCCTTCCCCTCTCTTCTGCCCCTGCTTTAGCAGAGGGGTTGGACTAGATGATCCTCAGAGGTGGGTCATATGGATGCCTGGGAGGCTGCGACGTGCTCCAGGTGAGCCTTACAGCTCAGCGTCCAAAGAAGAAGTCAGAACGAGAAAGACTTGGCACTTTGTTTAACTGTAAGCAAACAAAAAAACCTCTCACCTTCTGCCTCCAGAACTGGGCAGTGAGGTTACAGAAGATGAAATTGCACAGCTGCTCTGATGGGATGCTATGCTGCAGTATCTATCATTTAGCTTTCAATTCCTTTCCAAGAGTTAGGGGTCAACAGCTAGAGTCAAGTACAACCACGTCCTCGTGCTTGTGGTAATTGCTAACTCCCACTTTATCACAGTGCCTTTTATCTGAAGTATCCCAAAGCATTGCACAAATTCAGCAACACATCTATGCTGGACCTGATCCAAAGCACATTAGGGTCAATGAAGTTAATACACAATGTATTATATGCATGTAAACACTGGATAAATTGCTTGCAATTGCATAATTACAGTTGAGGGCATCCAAACAGCCTTAACTCTGCCCTACAGTGATGGAAACAATAAAAACAAACTGTTGGATGACTCTTCCAGAAAGAAGTTGCATTTTTTTCTGCAGCTAATCCACACTAACATCATATTAAAATACATCCTCATGAGAGTGTACTGTTGGCAAAGGACTGGGTTTAGCTTTTGGTTGGGGTTTAGCTGAACATTCCCTATCTTGAGATGGCTGTAGGTTAACTTTCAGTCTGCATGTCCCAGGCTCAGGGCAGTTTATCTGACACACTTGGAAAGACCTTTTCAGGGTAGAAGACATGACAAACACTGGCTCCTCTTCTTTTAGTGACACTGTTGGACTTTTACAGACTAGATGACCTACCAGGTATTTTCCTGTGTGAGCTTCTATTCTCCTCAGCACTAGAAGGAAGAGGAGATTAAGAAGAACTAACAAAGAAGCTGGGGGATAAATGAAGTTTGATGAACCAAAACAAAGCACTCCCTTAAGTCTGCTATTGGAGACAAAGGGAGAGCAGAGACACCCAGAACAGGTAGAAAAACAGTACAAGCAGATGTCATTTGCTCTTCTGGAAAGAGCTGAGCCCTGGAGAAGCTTTCCTTCTGCCTTGGACCAGGCTCCCCAGGGAGAGCACAGCTTTTCTGCCAAAACAAGTACAAACTGATGCTGTCTAGCCCAGTGTGCTTTCTGTGACAACTACACTTGGAGGATCTACTCCTTGCACAGCGACAGCTTAGTTCAGCAGCGGTGACCTTCAGCCACCCAGATGTCTGCTCTGAAGATGCAGAACCTTGTCTGCTTACAGGACAACATCTGCTCACATTGCACTTGTCTGAAAACTGTCACAGTTCTTCATTTCTGCATGGAAACTCTCTTCACAGCAAACCTCCTTCCTGTGTCAAAGCAGAAAGCTTCCCATTGAGGTTTGCAATTGTATCCTGCAAGGCTTTAATAATTCTGTCTTGTCCTCTCACTTGCTAACATTTCTAAGCTAACAACCTGGGCCAGCTTGATGAAGACTGTGGAAGAGCTCCCTTAACTTCCAACACTAAGAACTGTGTGAAGGTGAAAGGGGGAGGAGAAATCATCCCACCATGAAGACAGTTCAGCAGAGTGGATGGGGGCCCAGGCAGCCTCCACACTTGAAAGCTTCCAAGGTCTGTCTGGTTAATGCCCTGAGCAGCTTTGCCTCACAACTAACACTGCTTGTGGGAGGTTGGAGCAGAGGTCTCTTTGAACATGAATTATCCCACGGCCCTGGGAAAGTAATTGCCTGACATAAACACAAGACAAAATAACATCAAAGTTAGGATTGGATTATCCAAGTATTTGATAACAAATACATTGGGGGCTGGGGAAAAACCTCTCTCTGCTTTTCAAGCACAGAAAGCCAAAGACCTGACCAATAAGGGCAAGAATGATGATCTCCAAGCTAGCATTTTACCATGGTCTTACCACAACTTAGATGTTCATAATGTGATTAAAAGTCTTTGTAATGGACATATTCATGAACTACACAGCCTAAATAGTTCCTAAGCTACCAGATTTAGTTTTACAGCTAGTACCAGACATAGCTGACATCAGCAAACCAGACTTTGGTTGCTTGAGTCCCGAAGGGATCAGGTTGGATGTAATTCAGGAACAAAGCACTCACAGCTAGGAACACTTGTGAAGGTGCAGGGGGCACAAAGATTAGCTTGGCAGCAAGATGAAACAGTGAGGAAGTAAACTGGTGACAGTTCAGTGACCTGGTAAACTGGCAACAATCCAAGACTACATGTTTAATATAATCATGTGGAAAAAAAACCCCAACACTGGCTCTAGCTATAAAGTGATTTAGTGTGGTTAAGGATCTGAGGTAAGTTGTTCAAGAGGAGCTCTTAGTTGATATCATTCTGAGTTGCATACTAAGGGAAATAGATTTCTAAATGTTGCATTCCAATCCAGGAACCCTTTTCTTAGGAACAGGGAAACAACAGTTAAGTCATAAAAGTCAGTGGCATAAAAAGCTATGACTGGGTCTCTGTGTTTAGCCTGTAGCTGTAGCAATTGCTCTATCACTCAATGACCTCTCCCCCAGCAGAGGAGGAGGATGGGAAAAAGAGAGCCACAGACTGACATGGATTTAATGAAATAGCCAAACTGATCTCAAAGTCAGTATGAAGGCTATACAGTTATACTCAGCCCAACAAAGGTACAGCAGTCACAATAAACAGGAAGGTAATCCTCAAGCAGGAGCAGGAGGCTTACATGTCTCCCTTTATACTGAGTGTGATGTTTATGGTCTGGGATATACCTGGAGCCAACTCAGGTCACTGCCCTGGCTGACTCCAGCCAAACTGCTAATAGCCTTCAGCCCCCAGCCACCTCATCATTCTGTCCCAGCAAAACCAGCACACTGATATTTTCCTTACCTTGCCCAGTCTATTGAATTAATCCAATGTCCATTTTAGAGGCAAACTTTTAGGGTTTTTCTCTTTGTTGCTCCCAAAAGCCACAAATAAAGAGCTCTCAAAGCACGTGACAGAGTAAGGAGCTTCCAGTCATGCAGACAAAAACATGCAAGGAACCACTGACTGGCTAAACAACAGCTTCAGTTCCTGGGAAGCACATCACAGCAAACCCCTCCAAGTCCCTAGAAGACTCCAAAACCAAACATAACCCCCACAGCCAGCTGGCTGTCACTTTTACATCGATCCTCAGTCAAAACTCATTTCCTAAGAGGCAACTGGTGCCATTCTGGATGCAGACAGCAAAGGTGTTGTGTCTTTAGGACTCACTCTGATGCTGCAAGAAGCAGCATCTCCTATATTTCAAGGGATGCAGATATATTACTAGTCTTCAACTGGCTCTCAAGCTCTGCTCTACCTTCCTCCTCTCAGCCTTTATTGTAAATTAGTTCTGATTTTAAATACCTAAAGCAACCCAGAAGCTGCCACCTCACTTGAACATTGACATACACAGGAGAGAATATATATCCTACATATATAATATATATCCTACATATATAACATATATCCTACATATATAACATACATCCTACATATATAACATACATCCTACATATATAATAGTATGATATAGAGGTAGATGCTGTATATATTATATATAATGTATGATAGAGGTATATACTATATATAGTGTATGATATAGAAGTATCTACTACATATAATGTATAATACAGAGGTATATACACAGCATATATACATTTATATATCTCCTACATGCACAGGGTATAAGTGTTGGGGACAAGCATCCAATTCCCTTTGCCAAAGGCAGAAAACCTTGGCCTGCCTTGAATACTTGGCAGAGCTGAAAGGGAATAATTAAGATGAACATTGGCCTGTTTGGTCTTTCATTTTAAATGGTGCCAGTCATGGAGGGGGGTGGAAAAAAAAGAACCTTAGAAGAAAAAAAGTGATTAGAAGCATGAAATCTGGTGATTTGGCTGAAATCCCATCCTGAGTCACAGGCTAGTAGGAACTACAGACACTCGATCTCTTTTCCCTCCTCTGTCTTTTCCTTTCCCAGCTAACTGTTGATGCCCTGTGTCACCCTTCCTGTTGCCCCACTTTTCTGCAGACCTGCTTTTTCCACTCAGGTTTTGTCATTCTCCTCCTATGACACCTCCCCAAACCATTTCTATTTATCAAAGGACTTGTACTTGAAGCATTTTCAGTAGGTGACTTTACATCTACCTCCTGCTCTCCATTATAGCTTAACACAGCTAAGGAACAGGCTTCCAATTTTCAATTAATTAGAGCAACCAGGTGTAAAACACTCCTAGAAAGGGACTGAGCTGCAGACTATTTCCTCCATAACAGAAGTTACTTCATGGCTTTGGGTTTGGTTGGAGCTTTTGTTGTTGATTTAGGTTTGTTTTTGTTTGGTTGGGTTTTATTTCACTGTAAGATTCAGCTGTTCTTTGTCATTAACCTCATTATAAACTTTTCAAACCCAAACCTTTCTTTTCTCTTTAAAGTAACAAAAATATCAGTAATATGAACTGGGTATGTTATATATCAGGGAGAGCACTTGCTACAACACAATTTATCTTCCAGTTTAGCCAGGATTCCAGTTGGAAAGATCTAGACAGCCAATAAATTCACCTTATTTAAAATTTTCCCCCAAAAACCCAAAATCTTTCAGGGCATTGCTAACAATCCAAACCCCATGGCACATCCTTCCCTCTTCAGTGGCACTATAAACAACAAAGTTAAGCACAGACCTGACTTCCTTGGCAAATGGCTACCAGAAATGTCCAGAGAACCTGGGTGGGGGGAGAAGCAGTGTGGTGTGGTGTTTTAGTAGTGCATGAGGAGGAGAGAACCTCCTTGCTAAGGGCTAGGTTGAAACAAGGACACTGCTTGACTGCAAGAGGCTGAATAGAATTTTCCCCAGCAGGTCATGGAAGGTTCTTCCCCACCTCTACTCTGTCTAGTCAGGGCACAGCTAGAGGACTGGGTCCAGCTCTGGGCTCCCCAGTTCAAGAGAGATAGGGGAATTACTGGAGAGAAACCAGCAGAGGCTAGGAAGATGCTGAGGGCACTGGAGCATCTGTGGGAGGAGGAAAGGCTGAGAGCCCTGGGGCTGCTCAGCCTGGAGAAGAGCAGCCCCAGAAGGGATCTGCTCAATGCTGAGCAAGAGCTGAAGGGTTGGGGGCAAGAGGCTGGGGTCAGACTCTGCTCAGTGGTGCCCAGGGACAGGCCAAGGGGCACTGGGCACAGACTGGAACCCAGGAAGTTCTACCTAAACATGAGGAAAAACTTGTTTGCTGTGAGGGTGGCAGAGCCCTGGGCCAGGCTGCCCAGAGAGGTTGTGGAATCTCCTTCTCTGGAGACATCCAAGCTCACCTGGAGGTGATGCTGGGCAACCTGCTGTGGGTGACCCTGCTTTAGCAAGGGGGTTGGACTAGCTGATCCCCAGAGGTCCCTTCCAACCCCTCCCCTGCTGGGATCCTGTCCTGCACTGCATACATCTCTCACTTCCATGGCAACTGAAAGCTCAGTCGTCCCATCACACCCCAAATAAGAAATCATGGCAGGATAAAGCCCATGCTAGCCACCATTTGACAGCTGCTTCTGAGGAGTAAAACTTCACTGGTATTTGAGACAGGTAGTCCCAGTCCATCTTTGTGGGCAGCTGCATGACCTGGCCTTGCCCATCCTGGCATGCCAGGGGAGGAAGATTCATCTTCCCATCTCCCAGGTAGAACAGAGGCTGAGCAGCTCAGCAGGTGCTTTTGCTCACATTAAAGGCTTGCAAATGGTGCTGCTAATTGAATTACAAATTAACTCATTATCAGATAGAGTAAGTAATTTCTTTAAATTATGGGGAGATTAATTAGAATAGCTGGGCAGAATAACTGAAGCAAAATGGTCCCACCCCCCCCATCAACATCTAAAGCTGTCAAATTAGTCTAATCTGACAGAAATAGAGCTGGGATTATCAGGTGTTGCTATCAAACTAGCACCAAAGTCTTCAAAACCTCAGTGATTCTCCTAACATTGAAACTTAGATACCTGCTATCTACAACACTTGAGAATATCCTGAGAAACATGGAGGAAATTTGGCTATTTTTCTTGCAAGACTGGCTTTATTCATGCATTTAAATGAAGGGCAGACTTTGTGGTTGTAGCAGATTAAAAGTAGCCCCTATTATCCTAGGAAACTTTATTATTGATGAAACTGCTATAGAGATCAGAGGAATATTCCCTGAGAGCTAATAATTACACTGAGGTTTCCTCAGGTTATACAAATATACTCATGGTCACCAGTGACACTGGAGCCAGCAAGGTTATTCCCTTCCACTGTGACATTGTGTCTCTCTGCAGAATGGACAAGACAATCAAAATGCTTCTCCCCCCACAAAAAAACCCCCCAACCAACCAACAAAAATCCCC